>CM062828.1:16715835-16746926 GCA_031772345.1 Himalopsyche anomala | reverse complement strand
TTATTTATTTATTTATTTAATTAACATTGCAAAAGGTTGACAAATTATAAATTTAAAACTTTTACAATGGAGAAAAAAAATAGTACAATTTAATATTAAAATCAGTAGAAAAAAAAATGGCAAAGAAGTCAACTGAGTAAGCTCCGACGAACTCTACTTTAATACATAAAAAATAGTATTCGTCGGAACTCACCCACGTCTACGTGGAATATGTCGACATCCGAAGCAATATTGTTGAACACCGTTAAAGCTCTCCCCAGTGGCATCCCCATTGGCAGGCTGGTTCTACACCTTGGGAGAACAAACAATTCATGTCCACGATTTCTCAAAAAATAATCAGGAACATTTAGATTCACATTCTCAAGAATGGTGGAATTCTCATTTTGGCCACGTATAAGTCGAAAGAAATATATGGCCAGATACATTTCTCTTCGAACATTCAAACTATTGAAGTTAAGCATGCCTAAGAGAAAGTCAGTTGGATAAAGCCATGGGTAATATCCATACACCCTCATATAGAGAAGTCTCAAAAATTTCTTCTGAATCTTCTCCACCATAAGGGTATATTTCGAGCATCTTGGGGCCCAAACAATTGACCCACTCTCAAGTCTGCTTCGAACCAAAGCGTTGTACATTAATATTAGAACTTTAACTCCCGAAAAGACTCTGGTGGTACGGATGACAAAGCCCAACATTTGTAATGCTTTCTTGCAAGTAATCTTAATGTGATTATAGAATGTTAGTTTGCTCTCAAATTGTACGCCAAGATCTCTGACTGATGAAATTCGCGAGAGAATTCGGCCATTCATTGAATAACGGAAAAATAACACTCGCGACCCTCTTGTAAAGGATAAAAGATTGCATTTATCAATATTGAAATCGAGTTTGTTACACCGCCCCCAATCTATTATATTATCTATATCAGATTGAAGACGATGACAATCATCTAAGGTGACAATCTTCAAAAAAAGTTTCAAATCATCAGCGAATAACAAGAACATAGAATTTTTAATAACGCTTGCTATATCATTTATGAAAATAGTGAACAGCAATGGCCCCAGGTTTGAACCCTGCGGAACACCAGAGTACGTGCAAAACGGCATTGATTCGAAAAGCCCATACGATACGTATTGTTTTCTGTTCCTAAAATAACTACCAAAAAGCCTAACAAAACCATCAGACAAACCGATCAATTGGAGTTTTTCCAAAAGAATGTCATGATCGACCCTGTCAAATGCCTTCGAGAAATCATTGTAAGAACAGTCAACTTGCAGTCCTTTATCTAACGCCGTCGACACGTAATCCGTAAACACCATCAAGTTTGTGTCGGTTGATCTTCCGACTCTGAACCCATGCTGCTCATTAATTATAAATGGTTCAATCCTTTTTAAAATCATATGATGCATAATCATCTCAAGAACCTTAGCTGGCGCTGAGAGAACAGCCACCGGTCTATAATTTTCCACTGATGATTCTGCGCCATTCTTAAAAATTGGTGTAATCTTAGATATTTTCCATATTTCAGGGAAAATGCCTGATTTCATAACGAGATTAAATATATAACACAAAGGACTTTTGATGAGGTCAATACATCCTTTTAAAAAACATGTAGGCACCCTGTCGGGACCGAGCGAGCGCGTGTTTTTAAGTTTTTTGGTAAAAAAAATTACATCTGATTCATCGATTTGCATGACATCAATGCATTGGGCACCATTTGTACGACTTTTTAAAATTGATTCAATATTAAGGTGTGGTATATCATTTGAGTATACAGATCTGAAATGGCCAGCAAATGCTTCTGCCACTCCCAGACCTGCCACTTCATGACCCTTCCAATTCATTGTCTCAGCGAATCCACCATCTTTTCTGATAGATTTGATATAATTCCAAAAAAAAAATTGGATTTTCGCGTATGCAATCTTCCATCCTTTTCAAATATGTTCGGTAGGCTAATCGAATATTTTGTCTCAGCTTAGATCGACATTTACTAAAAATTTGATAGTCTCGAGGACTCTTAGAAGCCTTCCAGGCTTTATGATATAAATGCTTTACTTTAATGTCCCCGATAATCTCTCCAGAAAACCACCTTGGATATCGTCTTATACCACGACATGGTGACTTCCTTGTGAAACATAGATCGAAAATATTATATAAAGACACGTAAAAATGATTAACCGCTTCATTCACATCACAATATTCATAAATCTCACTCCAGTCCACTTCACTCATTAAAGAGTAGAGCTTTCTAAAGTCTCCGTTCTCAAAATTCCACCCCCTCCACAGATTAGTATCATGCGAGGGTAATTTGGTATGAGAGGTGTGAGCCTTATGAACATCATATAGAAAAACTAAAGAAGGGTGATATATATCCTCCCGCACAAGCGGGGACATACACCGTGAAATTAAAAAACTACTGTTACTAAAAATTTTGTCTAATAGTCCACCGTTGTAGTTGAATACATCATTGTACTGAGATAATCCGAAAACTGAACACAGAAATTCTAGGTCATTACTGACACTGTAACCACTGCGTGCAGAAACAAGATTAAAATCCCCCATCACAATGATCCTTCTGCCACTAAGTAAGCTAAAATTAGACAAAACCATATCAAAAAATAATTTGTATACCTCCAGAGTACTCGATGGAGGAAAATATAAGACACAAATATAGGTAGTGTCTCCGGCACACGTTAGTTTGACCCAAAGATCCTCATTAGATGTTTCTAAAACATGAAAGCGTTCAGCCTGCAACCCTTCCATATTTCTAACACCCAAAAGACAACCCCCACCCTGCCTGTGGCCTGCCCCGGAGTCTCGATCCCTTCTAAATATGTTATACTGACTACCAAAATATTCACGGCTTAAAACACTGCTATTTAGCCATGTTTCCGTTAAGGCTATGATATCATAGTCGTCAACCAAAACATTGCCGAAAAATTCTTCGCATTTTGTCTTCAAGCCGCGAACATTCTGGTAGTAAAAAGATAATTTCATTCTTGATTTGCGTCAACTTGACGGTAATCGAGGTGTCTCCACTTTTGTCACCCATTCTTTAATAAATGAGTGACGTGGCCAATTTTCGGCCTTTAATATAAGTCCCGATATATTAGAAGGGATTCCTACCTTAAAAGACGCGTAGTCACCCTTCGACTTTAGTTTCACTACTGTGAAATTAGCTGGTTTAAGCTTATTAAGATAATTAGTAAAAGTTTCGGTTGTGGTTTCTGGGTGGAAAGGATAAAAATGATAGCTTTTTAAACTACTGTCTTCTCTCTGACCACCCATACTTCCTCGAATGGCGATTCGGCGTTTTCGAACAACAGTTGTCCAGTTCTCCGCCGGCTTCGGAGTTGTTTTAGCTTCCGGGATAAGAGGGGCTGCATTTTGGAGTCTTTTGGAGTCAGAGTCTTCTGCAGATCCTTTTTTTGTCTCGGTGTCACGCCGTTTTAACTGTGCTCGAGTTTGTATTTTGGCAGGTACCTGCACTCGGGCAACATTAGTCGGTAATGATACCGTAACTAATTGCACCTCATTAGTGTCCATTTTGCTTACGCATGAACTTTTCGGAATTGTCGACTCAATTTGCTTAAATTTATTAGAATCTTTTAACATTGATTCGATGCTATTCACTTTATTTATCAACTTTTGGATCATAATACTTTGATCCTTAACAATGACCATCAGTTCGCTGATCTCGGACATGGTTTAATCTATGCTTAGACACCAAACACACAAAAAAAGAAGAAATAAAAGGTCTAAGACACTTGACACGTCTTAACGGTTCAACGGTTAAACGGTAATTATGACGGTTAAACGGATTAGTACATAGAAGGTTAAACGGATTAGTACATAGTTATAATAATAATTATATATTATAACTATGTACTAATCCTCATTTTTAAATATTTCACTCCTTTAAAATCAAATATGGATGTATCCAATTTTTATACTAGACAACAAATATATTAAATGTAAATATTTAAACGACGGGTCAGTCCAAACCACTCCTCACTGTGTGTGTAGAGGAGTTCCAACCTACATCACATTGTAGAATAATGTGACTCGTGCGCCTCCCTACTCCTGGAAGAATTTCAACTACCATTACCCAAGATCAGGGGAAGGGCAACATTCAGGAATTCACAATAAAATAATATTTTTAGGTAAACAATATTTATTATCGATAAAAAGAAATTTTAACAAAAAAGTAAACAATTTTACAACACAAATGGAACTGTTTTACATGTTTCAATATTTTTTTACATTCAGGTATTTTGTGTTTGAGATACCTAAAGCTGCTTGGAATTTTACAGTTTCAAATTTGGAGGTACATTTACATAAGAAAATTAATAACGGTGCAGTATTATTTTGGTCATTACATTCATCGAGAGCTATCGACATGTCGTTGATTCTAATCTTGATTGCAATCGCTCTTTTTTTTAAAATTTTGATTAGTACCTTGAATTCTTCTTACTACTTCATGCCATGCTTACCCAAGATACTGATTACTGAAAGCTCTTTCGTGGATTGAGATCATATCGAGACTCATATATGTGTTTGTAATCATTATCACCTTATTACATCTTTGATTTACTGCAAAACTTTTCTTTTAAAACTTTTTGGTAATCCGTAGATTAGATCTAGAGAGAGATTCACCATGGGTCCGACGCTTGTTATAAATTTTATAACTGAATTTTCTTCACCACCATTAGAGGAAAATAGGAATTCATTTGTTTTGCATGGATGTATTGTGAAGAATGGTCGAAGTAGGATAGGGTGATCTTGTTGCGTTAATATAGAATACATGTCCTCGAGTGTTGGTGATCTGAAATCAAATTAAGTGAGTAAATTTTTGGGCAATGCGTTTAAAAATGATTTTGTATATTATTTTTTGACAGATGATTGCCAATCTTTTGAATAAAAAAGAGTAACCATTCCATGCCAAAAGAATATTCTTCGAAATGTGGTTTTTTTTGTAGAGTGTTCATAGAATGATAAAAATGTTCAGAAAGATATGACAATGTACAATTTTTATTAGAAGGTATTTTCATGATTAAGATTATGTGTAGGTATCAGGTAATGTTTGCCTGGTTGACTGGTCAACGTCATTGCCTTCGGTTATGGAGATCATGAGTTTGAATTCCAGTACGGAAAGTTTTTATAGATTGATTCATGGATGTATGTGATGTTTTGGAAAGACCTCCCACTCACCCTGTTCTTAAAAAAGGCATTAAAACACTAGTCTTGTCCTAGGCCCATCCTTCTATTTCTACTCTCCATGAAAAAAGAGAGGTTGAGCATTGAGTAATAAGCAGTTCTCATAGAAATACTTCTGTTGAGATAAACTCCATTGAGAGTTTTAACGCCACATTAAGAGCGGACATGGTAAAAAAATCAGGTAATGGTCAACTTTTATGACGTATGTTTAGTTTTTTTCCAGTCAATCCAAAGCTGAAACGCCAATTCGGTACAAGTAGGGCTTTATTCGGGTCTTATTTGGATGAATTTGTGTCCAGGAATTTGTTTCACTACCCAGGCAGCAGTATTTTTGGAGTGTTTCTAACGGTTATTGGAGATAACTACGATTCTTAGGTATGTACAATATTTACAAATAATAATTATTGGGTGAGTTATGTTTTTGTATTGGCAGGACTGACACGGCGGCCACACTAAATTAACTGTCAGATGGTTTCAGACTCCAGTGTTAATGATTACCAAGCGCTTGATCGCTCTCCGTCTGTCAGGAGCTTAAATAAATTAAAAGGAAAATTTTACTCACTTGAGAAATGTATTACAATACTGCCATACGTCGCATAACGAAAGTAACCTCCCGCTTGCATTCCATACATTAAAGCAAAGCACAGGGACACAATAACTGACACTGAAGTAGATGTGGTACTCCCATCTCAAAATAGTCTTCACAGTTTTTTCGTTGATGGTATCGTTGTTTTCTGCACTATCATTGTGTTTGATGTTGCAAGACGTGTTCATTTGTGTCACAGTCTTTTTTAAATAAGCTCCCCCGGGTTGTAGCCGATTACCTTCTAAACTCCAACCATCGTCGATTTTATAAGATATTTGAAGTAATCGATCTACATCAGTCAAAAATGACTCCCATGATAAAAAGAATGCCATCTACAAGTATTATACTATTTTATTTAGCGATCACATTTTGAACGTTAATACTCAAAGAGAATGTTGTTATCAGTTGTTATTGTTTCTGAAGGCTCTGAAGGTTGTTTATGGTTGTTTATATTTCATCATAGACTTAAAAAATATTAATCGAGAATTTGTCTATGTACTTGTCACAAGAACATATGATTATATAAAAAATACTATTTTTAAAAAAAAATATCGAATAAGTACTGTGCATTTCGGGAATAAATACAATGTGCTCGGACTAAATCCAAAATAGCCTGAGCCTTTATTATTATTATTAATGCGTAGGTATCGCCCGACTGACGTCACGTTGCTTGTTCTGTATGAAGTATGTATAGGGTTATAGCTTTTTTTTATGCCGGCTCGGCTTAAAATTGTAATGCAAAACACAATTGAAAGTATTATTGTAGGTAGACATAGCATTGTCTTGTATTGACAGAGGAAAATCAAAACAGATTTTGTATTAATTTTGGAAAAGTTAGTTACGTTTAGAAGTGCAGTTATTTTTTTCAGCGGCCGAATTGCTATTTTTATTCAGCCATCTAAAGTTTTTTTTACACACATTTTGGGTGAAAAATGCAGGTCGGGCTAAGCCCACCTAGCCCAGTACGTAGAACCGCCACTGGTTAAATGTAATTGCGTATGTATAGGAAAAAAAGAAAATTATCGTACATGGGAACCAGTGAAACCGGTAATTCAGGCGTAATACAAATCAGTATAAAAAAGTATACTAAAGTAAATGTACTGGTAGTTGACCATGTACTAGAAATTGATATTTTTGAGGAGGAGCGGGATTGCTCAAAATTGTAAAGTTCAGACAAGTCAACCCATCTGTGGTCAGATTGAGGAACTAATACATCACCGTATATTGCCAGAGATAACTATGGAGTGTCATGGTGGTCATTTGAAAACAACACCTGTTTTATTTTGAATTCCCTAAGGAAATTGGTAAGGACATGAGTGAATGTAGGCATATGGCAATTTACTGTTTTTGACTTCATAATATCAAATTAATGCATTACGGGCAGTCATAATATTTGGGTATTGAAATCATTTTTAATTTGTGTGTAATATTTACAGGAAAGCAAATTGGGGGGGGGGGGGGTGTCAACTACTCAAACTTTTTTTCATACTTTTTCAGTAGTTGACCGGGGATGTCAACTACTAAAATTATATCACCAATTTTTTAACAATTTTGTCATAAATAAGTGTGGAATGATAATTATTAATGAATTTAAAGTATGCAGTTTTTTTTTTATTTATTGATTTGGCATTTACTTGGTAGAACTCCATTTTAATAGGGTAAAATATCAAGGTATTTCAGTTCTACAGTTTTTAAAAAAAGTTAAAGGTTGATAGCTATTTCGGCTTACGCCATCGTCAGAACTAGTTAAAGTGTGCAGGACTGTTTTATCGGAATTTGACTTTATTTGGAATATCTAATGATTTTTGTGTGAGAAAAATCACTTGCCTTATATGTGGTGGAAGTTGTGGAGCCCATAATTTACTATGTATGTACTAAGCTGCTTAAATAAATACATTTTCATATTTTTACTTGGATGAAGTAACACATTTCGTCCTTTTTTTCCCCTAGCTAAGCTGATTGGCTGTCAAACAAAATCCTTTCCTATGTACCTTGTTCCTGAACCACCCATTGCTACTAAGCATGAGTGGTGTGACAGAAAGCCCTGAGGCAAATCTGATGAAACGTTCAACAAGAAGCCCCCTGATTGGACATGGTCAACTACTGAAAAAAAAAATTGTCAACTAATGGAACATTCAATTTTTTAGATGGTCAACTACTGAAACTGAAACATGGTTTTTAAAAATTGAACACAACTCTTTTGAAACAGAACTTTTCTTAATATTTGTATTATCATATTAATTAAGACATTTGATCCATTATGAATACAAATGGTTTGCCATCATTCGGCCCAAAGCTAAACGGTAATCGTTATTTTTGTTGATTTTTTGCTCTAAAGAAGTCAACTACTGGTACATTTACCTTACTGACCACTTATTCTGTTTACTGACCACACTTCGAAATAGATACCGTTTCATCAGCGGTGGGCTGCCAATATGTTAACAAGGGGCTCGGTAAATGTTATCCATTTTTTATCCATGTCCGCTCCCTATGTCGAGTATATGGCCTCCTAATGAAGGTGTTTCAGCGAATGTTATTTTTCTACGAGAACTGCTTGTTACTTAGTCGCTCTACCTCTCTTTTCCAAAGAGAGTAGTAGGGATAAAATGATAAGCATAAGATAGGACTAGCGATTAACTAATAGAAGCGTCCAGTTGAATTGAAGAATCGGAAGAGTGGGAGGCAATCTTAAGACATCACAAATACCCATTCCTTCGATCATAAAATAGATAAATCGATCGAAAAAATGTTTTGTCGTACTAGGACTCCCACGCCCACAACGCTGAATGAAAAAACAACTAATTTTCAAATTTATCCATGTACAAAAATTGCAGTTATGTGATGATTTGATCTAAGACGAATGATTTTCTTATCTTAACAAGGGGCTCGCCGGCCGCGCCGAAATTTAACAAGGGGCTCGAGCGAGCCCTCCCGAGCCCCCTCCAGCCCATCCCTGCGTTTCATTAAATACAGGCTATCTCATGCTCTGAAATATTCGTCCGATTGAAAATCATCTTCCATTTTTATTTTAACAAAGGGTTGCGTTCCACTAATTTTTTTATGATGCAATGGGTTTCAGATAAATACTCAACTAAAACCAACTCTAGTTCAAATTGAAGCATTTAAAATACAAGCTTTATCTTATATAATAGTCGAGTAAAATAATGAAACAAAGAAAGGGTTTTGTAGATTGCAGCATTAAAGTAAGACATGTGGGATTCTGAAGACATGTTGTGGTTAAAATAAATTTGATATAATCAGTAAATAAAACACGAATTGAAATTTTTCTGTAATAACTATTATTATACAAATTTTATTAATAAATATTTGAAATTTATAACATTTTTCATTAATTCTAATTAATTACTTAAATAATCTTTTTTCTAAAACTATTTGCTACTTATTATTTTATTCCTAATTTTTGGCTTTTATTTTGATCTCGGATGAATATGCATTCTTGACGCCTCAACAGTTCGGGATATGTAACCTTGAGCATTATTGAGTTGTACACATGTAATAGAAAAACAATAGAAACTATTTGGTTTGGAAAGTAAGAAAAATAATTGTTTTCATCTTATCCGAAAAACTTTTCACACATTTCTAACTTAACTACCCATTGAAATTGAAATAACTTTGGGCCATAGTGATAGGAACAATATTTATATCACATTAGCATTTTACAATACATTGCGTAGATTGTTTCTTATTACTGAAAAATTAGTAGACTTATAATAATTATTGAAACCTGCCTTATTCAAAGGCAAATAATAATTAAAATCACAAGTGTGAACTTTCAAGCAAATATATGAATTTCAAAAGCATTGATTTGTTTCTTATGTGAGAAGGAGTTACTGAATGATCAGTTTGAGGCAGCATCATCTGAACTTCCACTGCTGAGGGTGTTATTTTTTATATCAAAGGACATGTGCATTTTTACGACGTCACGTTTGCGAGTTGTCTTATATGTGAGGGAATTTGTTCGTGGCTTGCGTCTGCTAAAGTGACGCTCTACCCATTTAAGCATGGTGAGAACAGAGTCTGTTGATGGTAGACGTCTCTCAGCTGATGTCTTGATAATTTGAGATGAAGCTACCCTGAAAGTAGCCGCCATACCTTTCAATGCCTAAAACATAATAAACATTTCTTACTTGGAAGACTATACAATTTAAAGCAACAGATTTTTATGTCAAACGGTAAATCCTAAAAATTACGTAAAAAAGTATAATACACCATTAAATTATTCAATAATAGTTTATCAGTCCATTTAATAAATAGAACTATCTGATTTTTTGGATAGTACATTTAGACATATTATGAATTAAATTTAATTAAACTATACATATGCCAATAGAAATCATTATTTTACTTACTTGCATTGCGTCTTCATCAGTAGCATCGTCACCTGCATATATAATTCTTATTCTTTCACTCCAATCTACCCCGAAGGCAGTTCTTAGAATGTAGATAGACGCGCGACCTATGAATAAAATAATGGGATGTTATTTTTTATATACGGAATATAAAATGTTAAATCAAATATTTTCCTATAGACTTTTATGATTTGACTTTAAAGATATGAATTTTAAATACTATAATTTCTTAAGGTTAGGTACTCTAAGAATCCAACCTGAAAAACATTATTATATTTGATCATTTATAAAAGTATTGTTCACGCAACAAAGTTACAAATTCAATATGAATTATTCATTCTACGAGTTTATAAAATCTCTAAAAATATATATTCAAGTAAAACCTTTGTTCCACTGGACTGGAGGTTTAGCCTCAATTGCACAATGCGCTGCAGCAGCACGAAATCCTGACTTCTGAATCAAGTTCTTTGCTTGTTCTACTAAGGTATCTCTTAAATTTAAAGGAGTTTCGCGATAGTGGAATGTTAACAATGCTCCTTTGTTCTCTACCCATGCTCCGTCTCTGCAAACCTGAAAAAATATAATCAAAAACTATATGTAGTTTGATTCATAATATTGTCTCTGGTGTGTTGAGCACGAAAAATTTGACGAGATATCTCATCTGTGGCAGCCATCCAGTTAAGCAGTGACCTAATATTTTTTCTTAATAACTTAATAACTTGCATCTCAACCAAAATGCACTGTCGATTTTTGGAAATTTTACCAAACGTTAACAATATGAAATACATTAATATTAACATAAGGTTTTTTATTCAGCTTTTATTGGAAATTTAAAGTTAGTAAAATGTTGAAATATTAACTGTCAAATGTCGAATTTTTAAATGCTAAAAACAGAAATGACATATTAATGTATTACTTATTGTTAGTGCTGACAATATTTGGTAGAGTCTTGCGTGGTTCTGCGCTCTCACTCAGTACACAGTTATTTGTTGTCTTTTTTCTTTAAGTCAGTGTGGTCGTATGATCACTTTGGATCTTTATGTTCTGACAAAATTTCTCGTTTAAATGAATATTTCCTCCCTATTTATCAATATATCTAAACTGCTTATATTTTAAAGCGTTTGATATTCTGAATAAAATATGAGCGAAATGTACTTTTTTTGTTTTCTAATCTCCTACAGCACTCCTAAATATTTTAACCACTAGTTACTGATGATTTTATGATATTAGATGACAATTTAGGACTTTTATTTTAAAATGTGAGGTAGGAGAATGTCATGTTATTTTTTATTGAAAAATGATTATTTTACCCATTATAAGAAAAGCATAATTTAAAAAGTTTATATTGCTGTAGATTTTTACCTGTTCTTGCAATGCTTTTAGTAGTTCACTAACTTTATCTTCAAATTCAACAGGCATCGGGTGAACAAATTTACTTCCATCAGGGTGAAGAATTTCTAAGCCATGGTTACCAGCATATGTAATGCCCTCGATTCCAACCTAAATAAAACATGGTAATGAGAAATATTGCTAAGTTATCATGATTGTGAAAATTCGATGCTTAGAATTGTTCAAAATTGCCACCACGTATTTTGACAACAAACAAAAATAAACAGTCTTGTCTAGGAATATTGTTTAAACATAGTAAAATAATGCATTTGACTTGGGCAATATCTTTCTGAAATGCAAATCAAATGATATTATGTGACATTATAAAAAAAAGAATAATATTTAAAAAAAAAATGAAATGCTGTTAATAATTATTACTGTATGTAATAAGAATAAAATTCAATAAAAGGAATAGTGCAGCGACGGAAAAAAATCGATAATATTACCATCTTAGTTGTTTTCAACTAATTTACCTTAGTAGACAATGTATTTTTATTGGAGGGAAAAACAAGAGCATTATTTCAGAGCATGCTATATAGGTTGATAATAGTGACTGGTAGAAGTTGTAGAATGTAGATAAATGAGATAATCAGATAGTATTTTTGTGGAGGTGATCTTGATTTTTTTGTTGAGTTTTGACACAGCAATAAAAGATATAGATATATCATTTTTATACCCTCTAATGTGCCTGCTGATCTGATATTAAATTATTTCGTATTCCCAGATATTTTCTATCAATGAAATGCTAACTCACATTTGCCTGACGATGATTATTTAAGTAATCAATTTTAGCATGGAAAACATGAGTATTTTTATTACATACCTAAATGAAAAATATTAACTAGTTTAAACAAGGAATATTCAAAAAAGAATTATAGCATTCAACTGTCACATTATTTATACAATATCTTGTTTTATTATTTCTCAGAATAAAGTGATTCCATGATAAAAGGCTTAGTTTGATGTGTTATAAAAGAAAATACATAATATTTATCATTTGTATGCTGTTATATATTATTTACAATTTTGTTTTAGATAGATCATAAGGTGTTAATTATAACATGTACATAATTATAAAATAAGATAAAAAGAGTACCCAATGTCTTACCATATTTTTAACATTGTCAACATTTCTACCAGAAACAATGGCGATGTAAACATCTGATAGATTAGATAACCGTTGAAGAATATGTTTCGTTTCGTGTGGAAGAGTTGCAAGGTCAGGATGGGGGGCGATTGGAGCTAGTGTACCATCGTAATCTAAAAGTAGAGCTAATTTGTGGGTGTGTCCTATGTATCTGAAAATTTAGAATTATTAATGAAACAAGTCATCAGCATACTTTGGTAACGAATGTTATATTAAAAATCTCATTCCTTCATGAATATAATCAGCATTATGTTACTGCCAATAAATATTATTTATGATATAATTAAATAGTCAATAGTTGATAAATATTATTATCTCAAAATATTGTATCAATAACAACCATATTCAAATGGTGATATTAATTTATTATTTATAATGATGCCTTGTCAATATTTCTTTAAAAAATGTGATTTACTCACATGATTTTGCTTATCAATGTTACTACTACAGCTTTAAAATGAAAACAAGTAAACATGTTTTCTATATTATAGAATAATATCTTGAGCAGTTAATTTTACATCAATTTTTTTTTTTTTTATGAAATCACATGACTTCTTAACGACATTAATGACATTTAATTATTCTGGTTGATGCAATTCAAGCGATTCAAGCAATTTACTTGAACTACTTACTAGAATTTGAATATGTACCAAATTTACTTTAGAGATGTAGCGACTTTATTGAAACCAGTTTCTGCCGACAAAGTGTATTTAAATACACACCGATAATGCAGTGAGATTGTGTATAATTAAATTGAACAGGGAATGGTAATAAATATACTATGAATATAATCCAAAATAAAATTACTTTGAAAGATAATCATCAAAATCGTCTATTGTTACTGGATGCATAGTTGTCGCGCCGATTTCATCCCTCTCTTCTTCTAAGGAATCCATGGCTTTCAAAAAACTCTTCATCCAATGGTTGACATCATGTTCTCTCTCACGGCGTCTTAAATAGTTCATCCGTAGAGTTCTTTCGTCTTCTGGCATTGTTAGTGCTCTACGGGTAATAGATACACATTGTAATAAGTAATATGTACTTTGGTGGAATTAAAAACATTATAAATTATACTGAACAAATATTATATCATGGGTTGCAAAATAAGAATCGGAAAATATGGTATAAGTTATTCAAAATAAAAAAAGAGAAATTTATAAAATTTGCAAATAGGTGAATCTTCATAAAGAATTCTAGCAATGAATATATTGTTATTAAAATTCATGTATGCATTTGCTATTGCACATTTATGCATAGCAGCAGTTTACATCACTTATACGAATGCCGTTGGTCTTGCATATTTTCGTTTGCTGCATAAAGATGTATGTTTTTAAATTGTCATAGGTTTTTACTGCTATTGTTGCTATATTATTACGAGTTTTAAGTAAATGGTAAGAAATGTATATTTGATCATATTTCTAGCAAAAAATTATGTGTATAAATTCAATCTCACCTATGAATAACTTCAGCTGCATCATCTATTTCATATGGATTGCAAATGAGTGCTTCGTGCATTGTTTCACCAGCTCCAGCAAATGGTGATACGATCAGGACTCCCGGAGAAGGATTTATTTGGCATGCTACGAATTCTTTTGCTACTAAGTTCATTCCGTCTCTCAATGGTGTTACAAGGGCCACAGCTGCATCACGGTAAAATGCGGCCAATTCGTCTTGACCAACGCATCCATAAATGTACCTGGAAAAAGATATATTTGAATTTCAACTATCCATGGAAAAGTTTTCTTTTATAAATGCGTAGCATCATACAAATGTGACGTAATTATCTTTAGAAGTTTTAAAATGTACACTCTAGATCAGTGTTCTTCAACCTTTTTACATCCGCGGACTGGTAAAAAATGGAAAAATATTTCACAGACCGGCGTCAACCAGATACACATATTTACACACAGCCATTTCTCAACTTTGGACCTGTTATAATTGAGCATATATATGAATGAATATATTTATGCTGTCTATTGGATTTTATTTTTTAAGGTTATAACTATCTTTAGTACAAAAGAAATATTTGAGTCGAAAAATTTTCGGAAAAAAAGTTATTGTGAACCTTCAATAAACACTTGTGGAACGGTGCCGGTCCGCGGACCATAAGTTGAATGATTAGTAAAAAATAGATTACTAAAAAAATCATTTCAATTGAAAGTTGCAGCTGTGCTCAAATGCAAGGGGGGTTATGTAGCAAATTATTAGCTAGTAGTTTGAGTGGTTGGTAAAATAATCACCAATACTTCCCAAGAATGCATTTTTGATTTACTGATACTGATTTACAGATCAAGAAATATTCCATATTAAAATGAACAAGAATTGTAATTATTTATTTTTGAAATTAATAACTTTTAATAAAAACATGACTTTATTTTGCAATAAATATCTTGAAATAAACGTAAAGCTTCTGGATAGTAATGTATGCAGTACATTTATGAATATGTTATAATTGTACCTGATAGGTGACCAACTCGGTGTGGTAAATCTTCCATTTATTCTTCCGACTAACTGATCCATTTCCTCCTTTAGTTCTTGATATTCCTTCACATCTGTCCGTGATGGAACTGATATCTGTAGCAATGTGACATCTTCCCTATGTTCTGGATGTTTTTCCAACAATATTTCAAAAGCCTTTAACCTATTCACTAGTCCCTTTGTATAATCCAATCTATCTACGCCTAATATGAACTTTTGGTTTTTTGGCAACAGCGGTTTGGCAGTTTTGGCTAATTCCACGAATCGGTCGAACGGCACTCCAATGGGAAGTGGCCTCACACGAACGGTCCTGCCTCCCAACTCAACGAGAAGGTTTTTACGATCCACACGACATCCGAGGTTCCTTTGACAGCAATCAATGAAGTTCAGACAGTAATCTTGGATATGGAAACCGACCATATCACACCCTATAAAATCAAATGTTATTATTTATTTAAAAAAAGGTATTTTCTTATTCTTAAGTATCACAAAGCAGTCTCTAGTTTTGACATATATAATATATTTATGTGTACGGTAAAATGTTTAATTAAAATTTGTAGCGCTGTCAAATTTCTCATAAAGTAAGTCTGCTTAACATAGATAGAGTTAAAAAAATTGTGTTCTTACCTAAAATTCCTTGTAGAAGTTCATCAGACCAAGGAAACAGGCGGAAAATATCCCATGGCGGGAAAGGTATATGAAGGAAGAATCCTAATTTACATGGCATATTGTTTTCCTCAGCAGCCTGAAAAATAAATATTAAATCTGCAACACTGTTTTTTCCATACACCTCTTGAATTTGAAGTAGACATGGTAAAGAATCTTATCAAAGGAAAGCTGTCAAAAAAAAATCTATATGAAAGTAACTGATATTTTGTCTATAGAAAATAATATTTGGTATTATTGTAACAAGAATAGCTTATCCATTGTGGTTATTTATTTGCGTATTGAGTGCAATGGCGCAAACATAGTGCTTATGGTTTTTCAGTGATGCATTATAAATAGTTTAAAGAGATATAGTGTTTACATAATAAATATTGATCTTACTTGTCTAATCCAATTTGCAGCTAACATAAGATGATAATCATGAATCCAGACAATCGGCGTGGGATCAGTTTTCTTTTCTGTTCGTAACATATTGAGGGCTTTGAAAGTTTGTGCAGCAAAATTCTGATTGACTTTCACATATGCTCTCCAATTTTCTGCAATGAAGGTGGCTCTATCAGGCATGGAGTGGAATAATGGCCAAAATGTTCCATTGCAGCAGCCATTGTAATACATATCGAACAGTTTAATTTCAGAGCTTACCACCACAACCTAAATAATAAAAATGAGAATACTAAAATCAGACGCTCGGTATATATGGGAAGCCACTCAATACTCCGAACACGAACTCTCCGAACAAGAATACTCTGAACACCGATTCTTCCGAACACAGAATCTTCCGCACTCAGAACCTTTCGCACATAGAATACTCCGTACATAGAATACTATGAACATTTAAATATTTTAAATATGAAAATTATTGTTTTATTATAATGAGTAATGTCTTAGGTCAATTTTGCCAAATATTTTTCAGAATTTTTCGGAAACAAGCAAAATATTTAATTATAATGTATATATTGTGTATGAACAGTTTATCATTGAATACGTATTTTGGCTTATTAATTAAGAAAAATTGTGCTGTATTCTAATAGGACCGATATCTAAAGGTTCTGTGTGCGGAAGATTCTGTGTTCGGAAGAATCGGTGTTCAGAGTATTCTTGTTCGGAGAGTTCGTGTTCGGAGTATTCATGTTCGTAGAGTTCGTGTTTGGAAGTATCAAGTTCGGTAGAATCCGTTCACCATTAACTTGATGGCTGCCACAGACGAGATATCTCGTAAAATTGTTCGTGCTCAACACGCCAGAGACGAGTTATCTCGTAAATAACTAATTAAATTAATAGTTGCAAATTATAGCCAGCGTGCTAGGTAATTACTATTAATTATCTACGGCAGTTAAAAGGCTAAAAGAGACAATCGTGGAGTTACGATAGTAAAGCACTACGTCAGTAAGATACATCAGCATAGTGTAATAAAACGCAGAAAACACTAACTTGCCAAACCATCATTAATCTTATTTCCATTACTATTAGACATACATTCTGTACTTAGTCAATAAAAGAAAAAAACTATTAAAAAATTCAAATGACAAACTCATTCATAAACCAAAGGTATGAAGATTTATTATGGGTAAAAAGAAAAAGTAATTCACATTTTTAAATACATTCAAACTTTGTGCATTGTTTGAGTAAATATATGGGTGCATAACTGGATATATAGTCTGATGAAGACAATATCGAAATCCTCTTGCTATTGACATATATGATATTATTTAAAGAAGATAAACATTTAAGTACTAAAGGTCAATCTGTTCTAGGAAATATAAAATATTGTGCTGTATAAAAATTGACAGTTTTCTGTCAATTGGTATTAAAAGTTAAACAGAATACATAGCCATTATTACATTAAAATATGTGATAAATACAACTGTAAGAGTCATCTGGAATGTAAGTCACGGTATGAAATTCCAGCACCGCAATTAAGCTGATAATCAAATTATTAGGTACCTAAATTCATATTTTACATTTTTTACATTGGCCTTAAGTATCATGACAAATATTTTAAGACTAATTCAAATTTAATTAAATTTCTACATAAATCTTAATTGCTCAGGTCTTTTAAAGACCCTTAAAAAATGTTCATTAATCATCAGTAAAATATTGATTGATTGATACTGTATTGAGTAATATGTTGATTTTTATAATAATGAAACAAATGATTCAACATAAACATCGTTTGATATAATACAAATTCTAGTTACAACCAGTAAACTCCAAAATGAACTAATTTTAAAGTAGTATTTCAGTACCTATTATACAATTTATTTTATTATTATATTATGTAAGATAAATGTTGTTATTGACATATTAATTTAGAGGGTCATATTTTTAAGATTATTATAGTTATGAAATCTCAAAATAGACCTACAAATAGGTTTAGTGTTTACTTTTATGTTACGCAAGCTGTGTTTAATTTTACACCTTTCTAAAATTTCCTAATACGAGAAAAAAAATTGCATCGTTGATGGTACAAGTGTAAGATAAAATAATATAATATAAACTAACAGCATACCCAGAGCATTTTTTGCATTTTACAAGTTCTATGAAAGTGAAATTAGCTTTTAAATGATATTCTCAGAGAGTTTATAGTATATGTTAATATTCATAATGAACAATGTTCACCATAAACCATATAACAAAGAACTAAAAAGCACTAAAATATTTTCTACATATTTGTTAGTATTGAACATTCAAATAGCATCATAAGTACGAGGCAACAAACCTTGTCATTTCTTGACATAATCACGTTGATTGCTTGTCTGGAAAATAAAATGTGGTTTTACAAAGTTCCTATGTTCTTAACTCATGTAAAATTCATAAAATGTTTTGTTGCCTTGTTATTTTAGGTAACTATCAGTGGCGGTTCCTGACCTAAAATCTTGGGTGGGCTAGAGAAAAGCATATTTCCACTTCACCTTATACATTAATCTTAAGCAAATTAACAAATACTACGACACTACTGCAATGCATAAATTATTATATAATAAAATCAATGCTAATGTAAGTAAGAAATATTAAAAAATTCATACGGGATCTTAAATCTCTCTCTTAAGTCTCTTTTAAAGTGAAAAAACAAGTACTAACAGCAATACAGAGCTAGCTGTCAGTGAGAGTCAATACCTGTCACTTTCATACAATACATCGATATTGGTATTTGTGTTTCAATGCATAAGTATGCGTCATGGGCTAAATCAGTTCAGCCCCCAACGAAGACAGAAACTTGTTAAGTTAAAGCACAATCGCGTGTATTAGGTGACGTTTCCGTACATACAAATACAATAAAAATCTAATCGTGCTTGATTGCGCCCCAGTGTAAAGAAATATTGTCTGTGGTTACGGGCTAGCCGTTGCTAGCCCTGAGTGGTGTTGCCAGAGTGACGTAACGTCGCCTCTTCCCTGTGAAGTATTTATAGGGTTATTTTTTTTTATGCCGGCTCAGTTTAAAATTGTAATACAAAACACAATTGGGAATATGATTGTAGGTAGACGTAACATTGTTTTATATTGACAGAGGAAAATTAAAACAAAGATATTATATTCATTTGGGAAAGGTTAGTTACGCTTATAAATGTATTTATTTTGTTCAGCGGCCGAATTGCTGTTTTTTATTCAGCCATCTAAAGTTTTGGGTGAAAAATGCAGGTCGGGCTTAGCCCACCTAGTCCAGTACCTAGAACCGCCACTGGTAACTATTCATTTGTAGTGCTATGAAAAATATTTACTAACCTTGCTGGACAGCAGGCCTGCAGTTGGTGTCTGATCATTTGGATCTGACTCCGGTATTTTCTCATCAGGGTTATCTAAGTGTATTCCTGGCCATCCTACCCAAATTCCATTGCCTTTAATGACTACTGGAGCTACGGCAGTGACCAGTCCTCCAGCACTGTAATAAGGAAATTTTTGATTATAAAATTATATTCGTAAAGATTCTTTAAATAAATATTTGGCTAATTTTATATAGTCTAATTTGCTTTATAACCATAATCCCTGTTTGTTGTTTAAACTTGATAAGCAATATAAATTGAATTGTTTTGATATTTAAGATTGATGATATTTGACCAGGTCTCAGAATTGAAAATTTCACAAATAATGCTCAGTTACTAAAAAAATGACGATAAGTATTTTTTAATGAGATGGTGGATCCGCAAATTTTACGAACCAGTAGACTGGGCCGTTGTCAGGTACTAAACAAGCCACAATCATTAACTTCCCCATTCTAAATAAGGCCATTTCATTTTATAGCAATGGTGTTTTTCAAGAGTATGGTATCAATTGGTGATGAAATGTTTTTAACTCTTTTTCTCTCATACATATTTAAAAATTAAATATTTACAGGGATTGAATCAGAAGTAACAGTTCAGAAATTTGTTATTAAATTAAGAGAATTTCTTGTGCAAAACTTGATTTCAACAAAATCACATAAGCTGTACTCTTTTTATGCGGTTTCACTTTAACGCGAATAAGAAAAATATATCAAATGTAAGAGACCAATGCAAATTCAATAGGAAATGAACGGTAATTAACATTACCATTGGGTATTCACAAATACTGAGCTATTGTGTTGTTCGTATACAGTGACAAGACATTTTATCTATCAAGATAAAATGGTTATTTCATATTGTGTTAATTTATTTTGAAATGTCACATTCCTAATGTTATTCATATTCTTACAGAAAATAATACGTTCTTTTTTTGGAACATAATGATATAAAGATATTATATTCAAATTTTTTATGAAGCATACGACTCATTTATACATTTTTGGATATGAATCTCATACTTTTTTTATGCGGATTCTTAATCAGGGTTTGGGTGTATATTATAAAGTGAAAAAGTAATGGCAAAATGTATCAATATAAATGGAGCGGAAAATTATCTATAAATAATATAATAAAACTTAGCATATATAAATATTACACGTGTAGGTTATCGATGTGCGATGAATTCGAAAAATTGATATTTGATTTTTTTCTGATTAAAATAAACAAGTAAATTTTTCATACACTCGACTCTTTTTTTACATGGTAGATACAGTTCATAAAAAAAATGTAATCAATGTGATAGAATTTTTAAAAAATTGAAGATTATTTCTCTGAATGTTAAAAAACTGTCATATTTGAAAAAAGAACAACATTGCGGTAGAGAAAATTGTGTAAAAACGATTATAATGAAGACTAGATAGGTAAATTACACAAAATATTATTCATAATATGTATTTTAATTAAGAAAAAATAATAATATGCACTTGATTATATACGAGTACTATTATGAAAGACTGGACTGGACGTAAATCGCTTTCATCGCGATACGTCAGTATCTAATGAAACTTTTCGTTTCTTCTAATTAGGAAGTTAGCTATAACCCTTCAGTGTTTTTTGATTCTGGGAATCGTGTTAGAACAAATAATCCGTGTAAAAATATAGTATTCATTCTTTTCATTCATTTAGTGGACCGTGTTATTTCAATTTCAAAATCGTATAAAAAAAGTGTTGAGTATATATTTTTATTTTAAATACTTGTAAAGGCTTCACTTTTAATTTTCCTTATGACCTATCATGCACAAGATAAAAAATAGTAAACATTAATAGCATTTCAAAATAATTTTAGCTTAAGTGTAGTACGATAATATCACAATAATGTAGATCAGTGGTGGCGAACCTTTTAATGTGCGCATGCAAAAAAACCAAAATATTATTTACTAACTAACTAACGTGCCGAACAAGCAATAAATTTATCCCTCAGTTCCGTCGAGTACATCCTATGGATAGTACCCGACAGGCCTTCTGAAGGCATCCGCAGCACGTGACCCAGCCAATTCCAACGTCTCTCTATAACCATTGACGTGACGGGGCGCTGTCTTATACGTTCCCATATCTCCAAATTCCTCACAAAATCAAACCACCTCACCCCCACTATCCGACGCAATCATCTCTTCTCGAAGCTAAGTATACGGTTTTTCTGAGTCTTCGTCAGGTGCAATGATTCGCTATCATATTTACTACATTTAATAATATACAAGCAGTGATGGATTAGACCCCAGTCACAATTAAATTTCTAGGCCCTGTTTTTTGAATTACTAAAACTGATTTATAAATACTATAAAGCAGGGGGGGGCAAACTTTTCGGATAAAGGGCCAAATTCAGGAATTCAAAATGAGCGGCAGAGCGCAAGTAAAATACCATTTTATATTTACACTATTAATTATCATGAAAAAATATATTACAAAAAAACAATCTAATGAGATAAATGAAACTGTTTTACGTTTTTTAAAATTCAGGTGTTAATTTTTTAGTTGAGATTCTTAAAACTGCATGTAAATGTTCATCGGTGATGTTTGATCGTAAAGAGTTTTTATTGAGGTTCATGATTGAAAATGTTTGTTCACATATAAAGGTTGATACAAAAATAACGAACATTTTTCGTGTAACATCTTTAAGCTGGTTGAATTTGTCCGTATTAATTGCGTTATAATATTTGCAGTTTTCTTCATGACGGTACAATTCCCTTAAATGAGGGTCACACTGCAGATCAATAATCTTAAGTTGTTATACTTATTTTCAATCTTTTATAAAAAGGCGTTAAAAATAAAAACGTGTTTTTTTTTCAAAAATATAATATTTCTCGCCGGCCGCAGAAAAATACGCAACGGGCTGCGGTTTGCCCGTGCCTGCTATAAAGGTTTTATAAAATATATGCTATTTTGAGGTCCCTAATGGTTTGAGGCCTCCTCGTGCGCGCCTCGTGTCCTTATAGCAGTGGTTCTTAACCGGTGCACCGCGAAAAAATTGGTAAAAACAAAAAAATCCGCAAAATAGTGAAAACCGAAAAAGTCAATTTTTTTTTTCGATCTCTTAATTCTGGTGCACCGCCACTTTTTCCCATGATCAAAAGTGCACCGTGACTTCGAAAAGGTTAAGAACCACTGCCTTATAAGGTAATCCACCATATATATATACAAGTAACATCATTTAATAGTTCTGAATTGTATTTCTTTTGGAGGAAGAAAGAAGCTATTTATTATTGTATAATTCAGAAAATTCTTGCAAAAAGATATTTTTTCTGAAAAACATTACATTTGTGAAGGGCCAGCCGTAATGGAGTATAGGCGTAATATAATTTGGAGCGCTTGTTTTTGGGTATCATAAAAGGGGCGCAAAATTGGCTTCACTGCTAGCCAACAAAATTTTCGAACGTGCCAAATTAGAGACGCGTGCACTAGGTTCGTCAGCCCTGATGTAAGTACTAACGCAGATGTCAACGTGATGGAAAATTTTCAACCAGATTTGTATAAATTTGCTTACCTATTTGTGTTTACATACTACCTGTATTTAATTAATTAGCAATGAGTTATTTTCACGTCCGCAATAAAATAGCATAATAATAGTGTTAGCGCCCTTGAAAAACTTGCTTTGTTTACTATTTGCACACATTGGATGCACTAACAATCATAATAACTATTATATGTATGCAGGTTTACTAGCTCCGCACACACTAGACAATATTAAATAACATAAATGAGCAAATTACTTATCGCGAATGAACCAAATGATAACAGGTGATAATGAAAACATAATCAAAAGCTCATTAGGCTTAAAATAAATAAAGAGATCCATTTATTTAACAAAGAGTGACAAAAAATTGGTAAAACAATATATATCTGAACATTAAATTATCTATAAATCAAATGTTTAAGACCTCTTACAAATTGGTAGTACTGGTAGTCCTCGACGATTTAAAAAAAAATTTAAAGACCGTATGACACTTTTATTGGGCGAAAATATTGTTGGATGTAAGTTAAAACATTTTATGAATCACCACTCAAAAAATCCAAAAGACTTAAATAAAGGAATTAAAACCGATTGTTTACACATAAGTTTCCACTCAAACAAAAGAGCATGGATAATCAGTGACGGATTAAGAACATGGAGGCTCGAGGCGCAATCAAATTTGAAGGCCATTTTTTTCCGGATAACATGAAATAATAAAAATATAGAAAAATCTGAAAAAAAGTATATACAGTCTGCGCAAAAATGTTTCGCGTACTTTACGAAAATTCAGTTTTGTATTTTAAAATGTCGTTTAAGAGTACAGATGAATTATATCTTTATAAATATCATTACAAATTTTTCTAATCATGTACCCACATCTTAAATATAAGTGTTTTTACCGTTTTTAACATTTGGAACAGCTAATAATGAGCTTATGATAACCAGGGTGGTAGAATTAACAATTCGTTGTATTCATTAGATATTTTTAAATTAAAATTTGCGATTATTTTTTTATCGATTGTTAATTATTGATAATTTTAAGCATCCAGAGAATCTTAAAATGCATTTTAAAAATCCATGTTTTTTTTTAAAGATTTTTATTCAAATAAATATAAAATTTCCCACCCATAGCTTTCATTGGGGTTGTTATTCGCCATGACACAGAATTATACTTATTTAAAATATTTTTTTTTTGTTATTCTAAGCACTTTAAAAAGCTTTCTTCAATTAATTTATTGATTTAGGTTTCAGCTGCAATTTTGTTGCCCATTATCGTCAAGAAATTCTCAATGATGTTGAGATCAGGGATTACCTTTAAAACTCTATTAATTCTTGATAATGTTTCAGGACATTCACCACTTATATGAGATTTATATCCGAATATAAAAGTTTTTTTTTTACTTCGAAATACTACCGGTATCTTACAACATATGAATCAGGAATTTACATATTTTTTTCAGGTTATATGAAAAAAAATTTTTTTGAACACCTTTTACGGATTTAAATACGAACCGGACTGGATATTTTTGTTTTTAACAAGACGTCTTGCTACATCTCGCCGTAAGCATATGAGATGTTTTCTCTGTAAATGAAAGATTTCGTTGAAACGACGGTCAATATTGTGCATTTGTTCTATTCTGTTCATGTGTCAACTAACTTGTTCATATAAAAAAGTTCACTTTCATACATTGCTTATGATTATCTAGATGTACATGCAAATTGTCCGTTTACACCCATTTTGTAGGTACACTCATTTAAAAAAATGGTTTTTACACGATTTTGTAATATCATATCGGTTCACTAAAATTAATAAAAACTATATTTTACACGATTCCTAGACACAAAAACAGAAGTGGATAACGGATTTCCTAATAACAATAAATTCAACAACACAAAACAGTAATAACAAAAAGGCTTCATTAGATACTATCACATAATAGTTGTCAGACAATTCACGCGATGAAAGCGATTTATGTCCAGTTCCTCATAAAAGTCCTCATATATAATCATATAGCGATAAATAATATATTTTTTTCACAATTAAAATACATATTACGAATGATATTTTGTGTAATTTACTTATTGGGTCTTCATCATTAACTTTTTTACACGATTGTCTGCTTATAGAAAATGTTGTTCTTTTTCACATGACACATTCCATTAAATCCAGGGAACAAATCTTCAATTTATCTATGAGTTTTTTTTTCACGTTTTTTTATACACGGTTCTTTGTGGAACGTATCTATCGTGCAATGAAAGAGAGCCATTAGATAACTAGTCCTGATTTAGAAACATTATTTTATTCTAACTCTGCTCAAAAAGAGATGAAACAGAAAAATACAAGTAAACAATAAAAAATATCAGATGTTATGTAACTGTATTTTAAAATATGTGATATTCATCATTTCTATAGCATGAACAGCGATAATTATTTACACTAGCTGTAAGCCCGTTGACCTCAACGGAGAGATTTTTGTTGCATTTTTAAGTAGTCAGAAAAGTTACTGGCGTGAAAAATAAATTACTAACCTATTTATTGAATAATCCAGAAATTCTGATAGTAAAAGAAATATCTCGGGGCGTATATCGACAGCCCTGCCCTGCAGTATTTAAATTGTAAATTATTTATTTTTGGAATAATGTTCTAGTTTGCTAACAACTATTTTTCGTAATAGCAGAAATTTTGTAAATTATTTAATTTTTGGAATAATGTTTATGTTTGCTAACAACCATTTTTCTTAGAAGCAGAAATTTCGTTAATTATTTTATTTTTGGTATAATTTTTAAGTTTGCTAACAATTATTTTTCATAGTAGCAAAAATAGTCCTTGTAAATTACTTAATTTTTGGAATAATGTTTAAGTTTGCTAACAATTATTTTTCCTATTAGCAGAAATAGACCTCGTAAATTATTTAATTTTTGGAATAATGTTTAAGTTTGCTAACAACCATTTTTCTTAGAAGCAGAAATTTCGTTAATTATTTTATTTTTGGTATAATTTTTAAGTTTGCTAACAATTATTTTTCATAGTAGCAAAAATAGTCCTTGTAAATTACTTAATTTTTGGAATAATGTTTAAGTTTGCTAACAATTATTTTTCCTATTAGCAGAAATATACCTCGTAAATTATTTAATATTTGGAATAATGTTTAAGTTTGCTAACAACCATTTTTCTTAGAAGCAGAAATTTCGTTAATTATTTTGTTTTTGGTATAATTTTTAAGTTTGCTAACAATTATTTTTCATAGTAGCAAAAATAGTCCTTGTAAATTACTTAATTTTTGGAATAATGTTTAAGTTTGCTAACAATTATTTTTCCTATTAGCAGAAATAGACCTCGTAAATTATTTAATTTTTGGAATAATGTTTAAGTTTGCTAACAACCATTTTTCTTAGAAGCAGAAATTTCGTTGATTATTTTATTTTTGGTATAATGTTTAAGTTTGCTAACAATTATTTTTCCTATTAGCAGAAATAGACCTCGTAAATTATTTAATTTTTGGAATAATGTTTAAATTTGCTAACAACCATTTTTCATAGTAGCAAAAATAGTCCTTGTAAATTACTTAATTTTTGGAATAATGTTTAAGTTTGCTAACAATTATTTTTCCTATTAGCAGAAATAGACCTCGTAAATTATTTAATATTTGGAATAATGTTTAAGTTTGCTAACAACCATTTTTCTTAGAAGCAGAAATTTCGTTAGTTATTTTGTTTTTGGTATAATTTTTAAGTTTGCTAACAATTATTTTTCATAGCAAAAATAGTCCTTGTAAATTACTTAATTTTTGGAATAATGTTTAAGTTTGCTAACAATTATTTTTCCTATTAGCAGAAATAGACCTCGTAAATTATTTAATTTTTGGAATAATGTTTAAGTTTGCTAACAACCATTTTTCTTAGAAGCAGAAATTTCGTTAATTATTTTATTTTTGGTATAATTTTTAAGTTTGCTAACAATTATTTTTCATAGTAGCAAAAATAGTCCTTGTAAATTACTTAATTTTTGGAATAATGTTTAAGTTTGCTAACAATTATTTTTCCTATTAGCAGAAATAGACCTCGTAAATTATTTAATATTTGGAATAATGTTTAAGTTTGCTAACAACCATTTTTCTTAGAAGCAGAAATTTCGTTAGTTATTTTGTTTTTGGTATAATTTTTAAGTTTGCTAACAATTATTTTTCATAGCAAAAATAGTCCTTGTAAATTACTTAATTTTTGGAATAATGTTTAAGTTTGCTAACAATTATTTTTCCTATTAGCAGAAATAGACCTCGTAAATTATTTAATTTTTGGAATAATGTTTAAGTTTGCTAACAACCATTTTTCTTAGAAGCAGAAATTTCGTTAATTATTTTATTTTTGGTATAATTTTTAAGTTTGCTAACAATTATTTTTCATAGTAGCAAAAATAGTCCTTGTAAATTACTTAATTTTTGGAATAATGTTTAAGTTTGCTAACAATTATTTTTCCTATTAGCAGAAATAGACCTCGTAAATTATTTAATATTTGGAATAATGTTTAAGTTTGCTAACAACCATTTTTCTTAGAAGCAGAAATTTCGTTAATTATTTTGTTTTTGGTATAATTTTTAAGTTTGCTAACAATTATTTTTCATAGTAGCAAAAATAGTCCTTGTAAATTATTTAATTTTTGGAATAATGTTTATGTTTGCTAACTAGGGATTCCAACTATTCGTCATTTTCAACTATCCGGATATCGAATAGTAAAACTGAAACTATCCGGATATATCCGGATATCCGGATAGTTTCAGTAAGTATGAACATAACAAAACATTACTACATATATAAATTTATGTACTAAAATAATACATAAAAAACGAGTTCATTCGTAATATAAGTCATTTATTCATATTTTAAAAATAAGAGAGCATTAAATGTACCATATTTTAAATTTGATCTTAATTTGGTTTTAATTTGTTTTGCTGTTGAAAATACTCGTTCCTTTGCTGTTGATGTTGGTTTTATTGTTAGAAGTGTTTTAAACAACACTAATATTATGAGATTTTAGATGATTTATCATAGGAGTCGTTGAAGATCCTTTGCATCCAATAGTTTTCCCACATTTATTTATTACACAACGCTGACTGCAAATTATTATCTTTTCTCATAAAATAAGTCCATACTCCGAGCGTCTTGACATGGCTAAAATTTTAAGCAAAATATTTTTAAACATATTTTAATAAACAAGGAATTACAGGCTGCTTTTGTTAATATGTAGACAGTCTCGATTGCTTGGTTTTCAGTAATGAATTCTGGAACTCGCACGCAAATGAAGATGATAGAGAAAATACACATTTCAATACTATTCCATCATATTAAAATATTGAAAATTTGCAGGTGATTACTGTAACGGCATTTCTTCAATGAATGGAATTTCGGCATTAAAGGTTTTCTTTTGCCTCGAGTCCGAGCTGATTCGTCGAACTTTTAAGAATTAAGATAAAAAGATAAGATTTTCATAATACCCGAGTTTGGGGAAGGTAAAAAAAAACACTACTCCTAAGTAATCATTTCTCCCAGGTAGTAAATACCCCAGTATTCATATCATCTTTCGTCGATTTTGTAAAATATTTCATTTAAAATTCTAACGAATATTATCCGGATATTTTCCCAAATATCCGGATATCGAATAGTTAAAAAGGGCCGGATATATCCGGATATCGGATATCCGGATATCCGAGTTGGAATCCCTATTGCTAACAACCATTTTTCTTAGAAGCAGAAATTTCGTTAATTATTTTATTTTTGGTATAATTTTTAAGTTTGCTAACAATTATTTTTCATAGTAGCAAAAATAGTCCTTGTAAATTACTTAATTTTTGGAATAATGTTTAAGTTTGCTAACAATTATTTTTCCTATTAGCAGAAATAGACCTCGTAAATTATTTAATTTTTGGAATAATGTTTAAATTTGCTAACAACCATTTTTCATAGTAGCAAAAATAGTCCTTGTAAATTACTTAATTTTTGGAATAATGTTTAAGTTTGCTAACAATTATTTTTCCTATTAGCAGAAATAGACCTCGTAAATTATTTAATATTTGGAATAATGTTTAAGTTTGCTAACAACCATTTTTCTTAGAAGCAGAAATTTCGTTAGTTATTTTGTTTTTGGTATAATTTTTAAGTTTGCTAACAATTATTTTTCATAGTAGCAAAAATAGTCCTTGTAAATTACTTAATTTTTGGAATAATGTTTAAGTTTGCTAACAATTATTTTTCCTATTAGCAGAAATAGACCTCGTAAATTATTTAATTTTTGGAATAATGTTTAAGTTTGCTAACAACCATTTTTCTTAGAAGCAGAAATTTCGTTGATTATTTTATTTTTGGTATAATTTTTAAGTTTGCTAACAATTATTTTTCATAGTAGCAAAAATAGTCCTTGTAAATTACTTAATTTTTGGAATAATGTTTAAGTTTGCTAACAATTATTTTTCCTATTAGCAGAAATAGACCTCGTAAATTATTTAATATTTGGAATAATGTTTAAGTTTGCTAACAACCATTTTTCTTAGAAGCAGAAATTTCGTTAATTATTTTGTTTTTGGTATAATTTTTAAGTTTGCTAACAATTATTTTTCATAGTAGCAAAAATAGTCCTTGTAAATTATTTAATTTTTGGAATAATGTTTGTTTGCTAACAACCATTTTTCTTAGAAGCAGAAATTTCGTTAATTATTTTATTTTTGGTATAATTTTTAAGTTTGCTAACAATTATTTTTCATAGTAGCAAAAATAGTCCTTGTAAATTACTTAATTTTTGGAATAATGTTTAAGTTTGCTAACAATTATTTTTTCTATTAGCAGAAATAGACCTCGTAAATTATTTAATTTTTGGAATAATGTTTAAATTTGCTAACAACCATTTTTCATAGTAGCAAAAATAGTCCTTGTAAATTACTTAATTTTTGGAATAATGTTTAAGTTTGCTAACAATTATTTTTCCTATTAGCAGAAATAGACCTCGTAAATTATTTAATATTTGGAATAATGTTTAAGTTTGCTAACAACCATTTTTCATAGTAGCAAAAATAGTCCTTGTAAATTACTTAATTTTTGGAACAATGTTTAAGTTTGCTAACAACCATTTTTCTTAGAAGCAGAAATTTCGTAAATTATTTTATTTTTGGTATAATTTTTAAGTTTGCTAACAATTATTTTTCATAGTAGCAAAAATAGTCCTTGTAAATTACTTAATTTTTGGAATAATGTTTAAGTTTGCTAACAATTATTTTTCCTATTAGCAGAAATAGACCTCGTAAATTATTTAATTTTTGGAATAATGTTTAAGTTTGCTAACAACCATTTTTCGTATATATATAAATAAATAGTTAATTAAATTATTATATATAATTGAGCAGCCCTATATAGCCGTTCACAACCCTGCAGGTGGAAATCTTGGAATTCAAAATCGTTTAGTGCAAGATTTCACCCACAGATGTCATTATTAGTTCACTTAAAACGCGTTCTTTTTTTTGCTTTGTATTATTTAAATTATATAAAGTTTTTATATCGCTTTTCTCAAGTGGATTCGTAGATCAGTGTGTAAGCCGTCCGAACGTCGCGCATGAAAATTGGGGCACGGTATCGAATCCCACAGCTTGAGAGAATATTTTTTGAAAATTAATTGTTTTTACACATAATAAAATAAAAATGTCATGATTTCAAAAATTCACTCATGACGTCAGAGAAAAATGAAGAAATGAATTAATGACGACAGCGGGGCAGGATGGGGGGGAGGGGGACCGTCTTTCTTGACGTCATCGAAAAGGCGAAATCGCGACCATAATATACAAACGAAAAAAGTATCTCTTTAGTATGAATAAAAAAATGTTGACAGCGTGGCTGGGGCGGAGGAGGGGAAGGGGAAATCGGGGACAATTTACAGACGGACGGACGGACGGACGGACGGACGGACGGACATTAACGACTATTAATATATAGA